>CM044398.1:8637500-8650000 GCA_024322285.1 Musa beccarii
ATGGATTAAATATGTAACTTTGAATCCGATTTCGTATAAAGACAAGTTAGTAGGAAGACTTCGATTCGTTGAAAGAGAACTTGTAAGAAGTTGCTTGAGTAAATGAAGCGACAAGGAACTAAACAATTTGTAGCTAAGTAATGAAATGATTCGAGAAAAGTAAACACTCACACATTCATGAACACAATGATGTATAGTGGTTCGGTCAAATGACCTACATCCACTCTTGAAGCCTTCCCGATGAGGCTCCGCACTTCCACTAGCAATCCTTTGAAGGGGAAGGACCAATACCCTTTTACAACCCTTTACAAGAAGTTCACACTCTTACAAGATTTCTCAAGAAGAAGAAGGAGGTGAACACTTAGCAAGAACAAGACTCTTCAAGACTTATCAAAGACTCAAAAACAAGATTCTAACTCTCAAAGGGTTACCCTTTCGGTGAGAAAGGGGGTATTTATAGATCCAAAATGGATTCAAAATTGGGCTCCAAATTTGAAATCAAATTTGGAATTCTGTCCAGGCAGTACTACCGCTGTTAGAAGCGTACTACCTTTAGAGCGGCATTGCCACCGCTACGCTGGAGCAAGGTGGCCAAGCAGTACTATCGCCGCTCACCATGTGGTCGGGCGGTACTACCGCTCTAGGTGAAGCGGTAGCATCGCCAAAGACACACGGCCGCAAAGCGGTAGTACTGCTTAGCACAAAGCGATTCTACCGCCCGAAACGATCTTTGCTAAATGGGCCTTATCCACGGCCCAAAAAGCCTAGTAAGGGAACACGGTTGGCCCCTACTAATTTAGAGCAAGATTAATTGAAATCCTTGCCCTAAGTACGTGCTAACTACAAAATTAAAAACATAATTAATGATGATTTAAGCCAACTTTCTCCAAGTCTTATTCCGGCGAGCTTTTCGATTTGAGACTTCGGTCCTCCGATATTTCCTCGGATTTCTTCCGACGGGTTCCCAAAGATGCTCTCGGCTTGTAAGACATGCTCAACGAGTCTTCGACAAGCTTCCGAATCTTCTCGGCAAAGTTTCGCGAACCTTCAACGATCTTTGTGATGAACTTCCGAAAACTTCGGCAAGTCCCTGATTCGATCTTGATTGGTTCGCAACACTTCCGATGATCCCGGACTTAGATGAACTCTTGAACACTTTGGACGGACTTGACCTCGGCAAATCACTTTATGTTTCGACCCATCGTAGTTAATCTGCACGCTTATCTTTGACAATATAGATTAGAACAAATATTTCATCAATTGATTTTATCATCAAAATCCGAGATTCAACAATCTCCCCCTTTTTGATGATGACAATCAATTGATGATGGAGTTAAACTCAACTCCCCCTATCTATATGTCATATAATCAGAAGGTAAAAAGGCGCTTCAATTCAATCTTTTGAATTTAAGCCAAGTCGTATAGATGTTATTCAACATAAAGCTTAAAAGACAAGCTTAGGCATAAATACTAAAAACAGTGTACTTTAAACAATGTCAAAGTATTTCCACCTATAAGAATCAGAAAAATTAATTCCAACATGATAAAGATCAAGTGATATCCATAAGTGTGTTTTGATATAAATATATGATATCAATCAAAAAGTAGCTTATCTCAAGAGTAAGAGTTCTTAAGCATTTGCAATGCGATACTTCGCTTTAAGCATATTACTCTATCATAGCAAGTTATATTTTTCTCCCCCTTTGTCATCAACAAAAATAAGGAAGGTAGAGAAATCACTTATTGGGATCAAATAAGCCATGGAGAGAGCAAGAAACCATTCGAAAAAGTGTCATCCATAGTGTCATCCATAATAGTCACAAAATTACGATCAAATCGAATTAAGAACGTTCATTCAAAAGTTGAGTAGATGAAAGTAACAACACACCACATCATCCAAAGTAGTCATAAACATAACAGACAAGTGTTTTAAAACAGAAAACAACAAAGCTACTCGGAGGAGGAACTCCAAGATGCCTATACAAGTGGTCTATTTTGCGGTTCATATGTTGCATTTCCTTGAAGTTCAGTTTCTTTGTGATGAGATTTGATGTAAGGTAAGCATGATCGGATCATCGTAGATGGAGCAGGAGCTGGCTCAACTGGTGCTGGATGAATGGGACTAGGCGGAGGAGATTCATGTCCCCTAAAAACTTATGTTTCAGGTTGCTCTTCTGGTGGAGGAACTATATCAACTCATCTAGGTTGCCTAATCCATATGTCATTTCTAAAGGTGCATCTAAGGCGCTTTAGGAGACTTCTATTAATTATGTTATATCTAGCGCGCCTTTTAATACTTCCTCATCGGGTGACACACAAATATTATGGGCAAGAATGAATCTAGTGATCAACCCACCAAATGACAACATCAAGTCTTTAGAGAAAATTTCTTTCATCTGTTGTCTAATCAAATAACCAAAGCAATTATTTTGCCTAGTCATAATCCAATACATTGTACTCAAACTCTAACATACTTATCTCATCAAGATGAAACGCTTCGGAAGTAAAATGCTTATCATAATGTGATGAAGTAATTTCGAGTTAAAAGGGAGTAAATGCTCATAACTTTTAGGGATGATGTCTAAGTTAGGATTTGCAAAAATCATTTCTAAAGCTTCGGAGTAGGTAGCTCCGATTGCATCCATATCCCATTGCCCTCTACAGTAACATCCTCTATTTTTTTCTTCAATTCTTAGTAACTCACATATGATACGATCAGAAATTTGAATTGTAGTACCTAACACATAGGTGGACATAACATCATTTTCAATAATCATGTTGGCATAGAATAGCTTAACCAACCTAGGATAGATTGGTTCATCAATTTGTAAGATGGGTAGAGCATTTAAATTAGCAAACAATCTAATAGGTTCTAGGTTACCTAGTTCATCTAGATCAACATATTTACCCTTATGAATGGTTTTACAATCAAACTTTGGGTATTCTAAGGCTATCTCACTAGATCTAAAAAGGGTTAGATCAAATGAATCTCCTTCCAACCTTTTCCCTTTGCCCCTTGTTGATTTCTTGGGAGCCATGTCTATGATGAACGAAACAAAAAGAAATGAGAAGGAAAAGACAAGCAATTATAAGAGAAGGCTTAGAGTAGATAAGCTTAGATCACAGAATTGAAACACTAAGGAAGAAGAAAGGTTCAGCTATTACCTTGTTGTGTTTTCTGCCTTTGATTGTCCTTGAGGAGGAGGAAGAATGGAGAGGAGAGGTTTTAGAGGGGCTTAGGTGGAAGAGGATTGAAGGGGAAGAGATTTCGGTCGATCGCCTTGTCACGGACTTAGCTGGTTTTGCCTAAGCCGTGCGGCACCAATGCGTATCACCGCAAAGGTCAGCCTATCCGAAATCTCCTGCAATCCCTTAGGACCTGCAAAAGAGAAGACGGGACAGAGAAAGCGCTTCACACGGGATCCACAAGCCACTCTTTTAGTAAACACTTTATAGCCGATGCACATTCCAACAATGGATATCACAAGCTCAGAACGGTTGCACAACAAAGACATAAAATTGGTCCACTACAGACCGAATTCTATTACAAGTATTCCTCGACGCTGCATTACTTTATGTACAAGCCTACAATGGTGTTAAACTCACTCAAATAGGGCATTTTGCCTTTGGCAAGCCCTTTACAAGCTTTACAAGTGACAACCAACCAAAAGGGACACGGACAAGCACAAGCATTACAGAACAAGCCGCGTTTACAATTTTGTCCGTGACATTCTCCCCACTTAATCCTTCGACGTCCTCATCGAAGCCTTTGCTGACGCTGCAACTTCTTTTCTTTGTTGGATCTTCGATCTTCTGCTCCTACTGTGATGCGCCCCTTGGCTCCTATTTGTTCTCCGCTTGTTGTTGAGTCGTTGAACTTTAATCCGTCGTGCTGCTTCAACTCGCCAATGACTCTGACTTTGGTGTGGGGTTGGCAAAGTTGTGCTGATCCTTGCTGGTTCTTGCGGATTCATCTGATGAAGGGAAAAGACCATCTTTGATATGCGCGATCTTCAAATTCTTCTTGTCTCTTGAATGGATAGATGCTTTGTTGGAGCTTTAACAAGCATCACCTCGCAACCTTTCAAGTTTTCGTGTCCTTCCTCCGTAAAATTTGCCCATCGAATCTTCTTCTACTTAGTTGTCTTGAAGGGTCTTCACATATGTGCGAGCTCCTCTATTTGGATAACTAAGAGAGTGGGTACTGAGTTCCGCCCATTCTCTTGGGAGTTGAGAAGGCAAAGGTTACTTGTCTTCGCCCGCCTCCTCGAGGTTGTACCGTGCGTCAAGTAGTTCTGGAATTCGCTGCTCTTAGCTCACACTTCCAAGCACTTGAAGTGTTTGCAATCCTTGCTTGAGTCGCCACTCTTGGGATTCACCTACTCATTGCCATTGAACTTCGGAATGCAAGAAGTTATCACTCCAACTTGGAGTAAGTCTCGATAGGTTTGGTCGCCTTTGGGATTGTATCGCCTTCTCCATCATTTACGTCGTCGACTCCTCTCGAGTAGTAAAGGTACAAAGATCGCGTCTGCATCTCGCTCCGATCCTTGGTCATGCACTCTTGCATCGACCCATGATCCTTCACTCACGGCTATCTTGATGGAAAGTCTGTGACACCTGGGTCTTACGAAGTTCTCTCAAGCACGCGCCTTTCACCTTGTCTTGGTACATGGAGTTTGCCAAAGCATTCTCCTCCTCCTCCATGGCCCATATCACGACCAAGTGCTCTCCTCTATGAGCAAGGGATTGATGACTTCGGAAGTCCCGCCTCGGCGGTACCATGGCATCGCGACGCCAATGGCACTACTATCCGTTGTCTCGCATCTGCATCCCTTCTTCGTGATCGGTAGATCTCGCCTCTGCGGCATTGTGACACTCCTGAGTTCACCTTCAATCTACTCGATGATCGATATTGGGTAGTTTGAGTCCCTCTTGGACTCGTCATTGCTTCCTCGCCCTTTTCCGGCCCCCGCTTCAACGCCTCTGTGTTCTCTCGTTTTGGTCGATGGAAATCAGATCGCAACTCCCATGTGTGGCCACCGCCACTCATGTTGTAGGACTTGCACCATTTACTGTTCTCCTTAGCTTCATTGGCTGCAATGTTCGCTTACTCGGCCTTGTCCTCGACTTGCCGGGCTCCCTTAGCGAATGTGAGCTCAAGTAGTTCCACTCTTGAGAGCTCGATCATACCTCTGTCAGATGATCCAGTCCCAAATGGGACTCCTGGTATTTGCATCCGAACTTCTTCCTTGAGAGTGCTGGCCCCATAAGTCGATGTCCAAGGCTTCCATTCAATGCAACATTCGGTGCATACGGAAGACCCGCCTCTGCGGTACCATGGCATTCTTTGCTTGAATCCATAGCTCTTCTTACCGTCGTGTTGTTCACCAACTTGGAGCTCCTTGTCGCGCTCCCGGTCATATCTCCAGATGACCATGTCCCTCACGGGACACCTTTGTGTGTCGTCTTGCCACGAACCATTCCACCCGATCTCTGCATCATGTCGCCTCCTAGTGACTTGCGATTCGATCCTGTGGTATGAACTCGAATCTGCGATATCTCCATGTGTGGACTCCACCAACACATCGCGGGGCCTTCGCCACTTCGATTCTGTTCGCTTCTTTGGCAATCGACCTTCGCCCACCCACTCTCGGGTCACACTCTGACGAAGCCTAGCTCTAGGATCCATCGCTTAGCGGCTCCTTTGAAGTCACACGACTTGGCTGAAATTGGTGCACCATTATGCGGATCACAGGACTCGCCTCTACCAAAGACAATCTCCATCTGCGACCGCTTTCATCATGGCAACTTGAATAGCAACACTGTGGCATATTCTTCAAGAGTATTTGTCTCTGCATCCTCTTGCCCGTGTCAAGGCTTTTTGACACCAACTTTGCCTCAGCAAACCGCGTCGCCTTAAAATCTCCACCAAATACATCATCGAGATAAGGTACATGTGCCTCAAAGCTCCCTTTATCTTTGGCACCATGCAAGATGAGTCGGCTCCATCTGAATATGAAACCCATGGAACGACATGATCCGATTCTCGCCTCGCAAGAGTCCATGTCCTTGACCTCTGCCTAAGGAAAGCACCAAGCCTCCGCTCCTGTTCCATCTTCAAAGCCAACTCCCTTCACGCGATTTGGGTACTTCACCAAGTTTTCCCCAAGTTGCTCTCGCTTCTCGATTAGCATTGGATTAATGGTGGCCCTCACGCCCACCATTCCACGGGTCGACCGTTGAGTCCAATCTCATTATCGGCTCTTAGTGTGCCTTCACTTTGTGTTGCCCTGGGTTGCTCCCCCACTTGATCTCGCTATGCGTCCACCAACGCATTGCCACTTGCGAGATCATACGATGACTCCTCATCGCTCACTCGATCCTCGAGCTCGCTTCGAGGTACTCCTCAGCGATTCATTGCACCTGATTCACATTCTCGGAGAGCGGGACTTATCCTCATGGATATCTCGCCTGCGTTGAGCAACATCTCTCTTCGCATCCTTCCTCTCGGAAGTTTTGGAGGCCACCGTCCCTTTTGGACTACTCCGCCTTTCTTTGAACAAAGCGTGTCCAATTACGCTTCGCAAATGCACTTGCTAGATAGTGACACTCACCAATACAAATTCAGCCTTGCACCCCTCAGGTCTAGCAACATGTTGCACATTTCGACTTCATACGAAAGTATCTCGCACATGCCAAGAGAAAGTTTCAATGCTCTAATGCACGGACCTTCACCGCCTTGGGATGGCCACGACATGATACCCATCGTCCGCATGCAAGACCTTGCATGAGTATCGAATTCTTGAGTTTGCAACTTTCCTCACCTCTCGTGAGCTTTGCACAACTCTTTCGATCATGAGCAACCCAGCAACACTCGCGAGCCTCATCCTTGGCCAAGCACCCCGCTTGCCTCGAGCAATCAAGTTTCGGTGTCAATGTCGAGCCACCGCTCGAACTCACCATCCCCACCTTTGTGCGCTCCGCAATTCTTCTTAGCTTGTCCTCGTGGTGCTCGACAAGGTCCTCCACGTTTGCATGCTAAGTGTTTCTAAATGAGCTTGTCTCACTCGATACCAATCATCACGGACTTATTTGGTTTTGCCTAAGCCGTGCGGCACCAATGCGTATCACCGCAAAGGTCACCTTATCGAAATCTCCTGCAATCCTTAGGACTGCAAAAGAGAAGACGGAGAGAAAGCGCTTCACACGGGATCCACAAGCCACTCTTTTAGTAAACACTTTATAGCCGTGCACATTCCAACAATGGATATCACAAGCTTAAGCAGTTTGCACAACAAAGACATAAAATTGGTCCACTAGGCCGAATTCTATTACAAGTATTCCTCGACGCTGTACTTTATGTACAAGCCTACAATGGTGTATTAAACTCACTCAAATAGGGCATTTTGCCTTTGGCAAGCCCTTTACAAGCTTTACAAGTGACAACCAACCAAAAGGGACACGGACAAGCACAAGCATTACACCGAACAAGCCGTTTACAATTTTGTCCGTGACAGCCTGGGAGCAGCGTTTAGATGGGGGCAGATTGATTTTGGTCGACCGCCAGGGAGGAGAGTTTAGATGGGAGCAAATTGATTTTGGTCGATCGCCTGGAAGAGATCTCTCAGGCAAGCCAATTGATTTCGGTCGTCCACCGCCGACCCTAACACCCCCTTCTATGGGGGTGTTCACAGTGATACTACCGCCAACCAAGGCGGTGCTCTTGCTGGAGCAGAGTACCCAGGCGGTACTACCGCCGGTTCAGGCGGTGCTACCGTTGGACAAAATTTTTTATTTTTTATTTAATAATCATACAGAATTTTGTTTTCAGAGATTTTAAGGATGAGATCATATCAAAAGGAAATCCGAAATTTCAAATGAAGGTTCGAGAGGAAGTTAAATCAATGAAAACCAAAATTTCAAAGAAAAATCTCATATAATAATGCTCAATTAGTTGGACAATTTAACATGCCTAATTCCCTTCTAATAAAATCAAATTGTTCCTCATTTAATGGTTTTGTAAAAATATCCGCTAATTGATGTTTTGTATCGATAAATTCAAGAGTGACATCGTTACTGTTAACATGATCTCGTATAAAGTGATGTCTTATATCAATGTGTTTAGTTCTAGAGTGTTGAATAGGATTTTTTGTAAGACAAATGGCACTTGTATTATCACATTTTATAGGAATGTTATTTAAATAGATTCCATAATCTTCTAATGTATTTTTCATCCAAATAACTTGAGCACAACATGCACTTGCGGCTATGTATTAAAGCTTCAGTAGATAGTGTGATAGAATTTTATTTCTTGGAAGTCCAAGAAACGAGTGCATGTCCTAAAAATTGGCATGTTCGGATGTACTCTTTCTATCTATTCTACATCCACCAAAATCCAGATCTGCATAGGCTATCAAATTAAAGTCATCGATTTTGGATACCATAATCCTAGATTAGGAGTACCTTTAAGATATCTAAAAATTCTTTTAATAGCTTTAAGGTGAGACAACTTAGGATTAGCTTGAAATCTCGCACAAAGTCCCACACTAAACATGATATCGGCCTAGTTAAAGTAAGATAGAGTAGGTGCCTATCATGCCCCTATATGTCTTTTGATCAAAATTTTCTCCATCTTCATCCAAGTCTAACTTGGTGGAAGTACTCATTGGAGTGTGGATGGCTTTTGAGCTGTCCATATTAAATCGTTTTAACAATTCTAATGTGTATTTAGATTGATTAAGAAATATGTCATTACTAAGTTGTTTAATTTGTAATCCAAGAAAGAAGGTTAACTCTCCCATTAGACTCATCTCAAATTCATGACTCATACACTTGGCAAAAGATTCACATAGTGATTCATCCGAAGAACCAAAAATAATATCATCAACATAAATTTGAACAATAAGAAAATTATTTTCAAAATGTTTAATAAACAATGTAGTATCAACCTTGCCTTTAGTGAAATCATTTGAAATTAAAAAGGAACTAAGCCTCTCATACCAAGCCCTAGGGGCTTGTTTTAGACCATATAAATTCTTAGTTAGCTTAAACACATGGTTAGGGAGAAGAGAATTTTCAAATCCAGGTGGTTGTTCGACATACACTTCTTCAGAGATAAAACCATTTAAGAATGCACTTTTGACATCCATTTGAAATAATTTAAAATCATTACTACTAGCATAGGCAAGGAGCATCCTAATGGCTTCTAATCTTGCCACCGGAGCGAAGGTTTCTTCGTAATCGATACTTTCTTCTTGGTTGAAACCTTTGGCCACTAGTCTAGCCTTGTTTCTAACCACGATACCACATTCATCTTGCTTGTTTCTAAAGACCCACTTAGTACCAATAACTAAGTGGTCATTTGGTCTAGGAACAAGCTTCCATACCTCATTCCTCTCAAATTGATTCAATTCTTCTTGCATCATTGCGATAACCCAAGAATCATCTTTCAAGGCATCATCAATGCATTTTGGTTCAACTTGAGAAAGAAAAGCGGCATGGGCACAAAAATCTTTGAAAGAAGAGCGAGTTTGAACCCATTTCGATGCATCTCCTATAATTAACTCCTTGGGATGAGCATCTACATACTTCCATTCCTTGGGTAAGGAAGTTTGGAAAGAAGATGCATCCAAGTTGTCGTTTTGAGGAGAGGGTTCATTCAAATTCAAATTATCAAAGCCAAAATCATCATCAAAATGTTTTTTCTTAAATTCAGAATTTTCATTAAAAACCACATGAATAGATTCTTCTATAACTAAGGTTCTTTTGTTGAAAACACGAAAAGCCTTAGAAACGAAAGAATAACCAAGAAATATGCCTTCATTGGATTTTGCATCGAATTTTCCTAAGGCATCCTTTTCATTTAAAATAAAGCATTTACAACCAAAAACTTTAAAATAAGAAACATTGGGTTTTTTATCATTCCATAATTCATATGGAGTTTTAGATAGGGATGGTCTCACTAGAACTCTATTTATAACATAGCAAGCCGTATTTACGGCTTCGGCCTAAAAATATTTTGGTAAATTGTATTCATTTAACATGGTTCTAGCCATTTCTTGCAAACTTCTATTTTTCCTTTCCACTACTCCATTTTGTTGTGGATTTCTTAGAGTAGAAAAGTTATGATCATATCCGTTAATTTCACAAAAATTTTGGAAGTCATGGTTTTGAAATTCACCTCCATGATCACTTGAATTGATGATATCATAAAACCCTTTTTATTTTGAGTGAGTTTACAAAATTTAGAAAAATATTTGAAGCAATCACTTTTATGAGCCAAGAAATAGGTCCAAGTGTATCTACTATAGTCATCCACAATTACAAAGGCATATTTGCTACCTCCTAGGCTTGTTATGTCAATTGGTCCAAATAAGTCCAAATGGATCAATTGCAATGGTCTAGTGGTGCTAATTTGATTTTTTGATTTGAAACTAGTCTTTATTTGTTTTCCTAGTTGACATGCATCACATACCTTGTCCTTAACAAATTTCATATTTGGGATGCCTCTTACTAATTCACTAGATGAAATCTTAGAAATTAGTTTCATGCTTGCATGGCCTAATCTCCTATGCCAAAGCCAAGCATCATCATTCAAAACCGAAAAACACATTTCATTACATAATTCATCAATATTTATGGTGTAGATATTGTTTTGCTTTAAAGCAATCATGGATATGTTATTGTTTGGTTTTTCAATAATGCAAACATTAGATTCAAATCTAACAACATAGCCTTTATCGCACAATTGACTAATGCTTAAGAGATTATGTTTTAAGCCATCAACTAACAAGACATCATTAATTGAAAAACTTGATTTGTTACCAATGGTTCCTTTGCCAATGATTTTACCCTTGTTGTTGTCTCCGAAGGTGACATACCCTTCTTCTTTGCTAGAGAGCATAGAGAAATGAGATGGATCTCCGGTCATGTGCCTTGAGCATCCACTATCAAGATACTATTTCTTGCTCCTAGCTTGTGAGTTTGTCTACAAAAGAGGATGGTTTTTATGTACCCATTTAATTTTGGGTGCCCTACAAATTGATCTACTTAATTTGTAATTTGGCATTGAGTTGTTTATGGTTCCTTTGGGAATCATATTAATTTTTGTGGACTAATTTTCTTGAACGGACATTTGTAAGCAACATGTCCCGTTTTACCACAAAAATTGTATTTCAAATAGGGTGATACATGCAATGTGGATCCTTTAATGAAGGTACTAGGATTTTGATGAGATCCACTCACAAATCCTATTCTACTTTTATTTCCGACGTGACCCTTGTTTGCAAGGATCATGTCCAAGCCCTTGCTACCGACCTTGAACTTGTTTAAGGTCTCTTTAAGTAGCAAGTTCTCCCTTTTTATTTCTACTAAGTGCTCACACTTAGAGCATGGGGTAGAGAAGGAGTTTGTAGGTTATTGAACTTATTTTGTAATAAAGCATGCTCTTTCTTAAGCAAATTGAATTTCTTACTAATAGTTCTACATTCATCAAATAACTCATGAAAAGCGATAGAAAGCTCATTGAAAGATAATTCTTCACTAAATAATTCACTAACCTCTTCTCCAAGGGCCATTAGAGCGAAGTTAGCCTCCTCTTTGTTGCTTGCCTCTTCGACCTCGGAGTCACTTGAATCATCCCATGTAGCCTTGAATGCTTTCTTCTTCTTGGGTTGCTTCTTCTTGGCTTGAGGACATTCATGCTTGAAGTGTCCCAGCTTTTTGCATTCGTAGCAAATAACTTGGTCCTTTTTGTGTTCAAATTTATTTTTTGTGTCGTTTTTAAACTTGTTCTTTCTTATAAATTTCTTAAACTTTCGAGTCAAAAGTGCAATGTCTTTGTCACTATCCTCATCACTTGATGTTCCTTTCAAGTGGTCTTCTTGTGTTCTAAGTGCCATATCCTTCCTGTTCTTTGGAAGGGGGTTCTCAAGCTCTTCATGAGCATGGCACGTCATCTCATAGGTCATTAGAGACCCAATAAGTTCTTCAAGCGGAAATATTTTAAGATCCTTGGCCTCTTGAATGGCCGTAACTTTTGGATCCCAACTCTTTGGAAGAGATCTTAAGATTTTAGTTACCAACTCAAAGTTAGAAAAACCTTTACCAAGAGCCTTAAGTCCATTGATGACATCCGTAAAGCGGGTGTACATGTCTCCAATGGACTCATTTGGTTTCATCCGAAAAAGTTCATAAGAGTGCACAAGAATGTTGATTTTGGACTCTTTCACTCGGCTAGTGCCTTCATGAGTGATTTTAAGAGTGCACCAAATATCAAAAGCCGATTCACAAATAGAAACCCGATTAAACTTATTCTTATCAAGCGCACAAAATAAGACATTCATAGCCTTTGCATTGAGAGCAAAAATCTTTCTTTCCGACTCATTCCACTCACTCATCGGAAGAGAAGATTTTGCAAATCCATTTTCAACAATATTCCAAAGTTCAAAATCCATAGAAATGAGAAAAATCCTCATACGAGTCTTCAATACGTATAA